>JARHVA010002154.1:407500-457500 GCA_037957365.1 Torreya grandis
GGGTCCAAGTACAAGATTGCAAATATTTTAGGAGCTGCATTCAAAATGTATTACAATATTCCAAAGTATATTGTCACCTAAAATAAGGATATTATATATGAATGGGAAATCACCCTTGAAATATAGAATTCATGTAGGATTAGGTAGTTGACACTGATGCTAAATGGGTCAACAAGGACGACATTAATCTTAAACTATCTGAAACCTAAAGGAAAGGGTCCATGTTGGGATGATATTAATTAATCACATTTTTAGAACAAACAATTTAGTGCATGTTGATATTCTTTGGGTACCCATACTATGTATCATCCTCAAGGGAGAGGAAATACCAAACCTTAGGGGCTCTATCAAATTTGAATTGGTGCACCATGTTAAGGAGGCCATGGAAGGTAGTAAATTTTACAAGATGAGTTACCTAGTATATGGTGTCTATGCTACTATTGTGTTTCGTCCTTATTATTTCCAACCATGTACTCCCAAGGGCACAATGGTGCATGTAGTGTTATACAAACTATATGTCCACCATTTATATAATAATATTTTATAAATCTATGATTCATTCTACCCAATGGTATACATAGCCATTAATAAGGTGGACATGCCTCTATTCTCTAATGAAACTAGGAAATATATTTCCCCCATCAATGATTATTTTTACTACAAGGATGCCACCATCATCCAAGTGGTAGGTATTTACAAGCCCCTTTTATGCTTTCCCTATCAATTTTTAGATCAGTTGGTTGAGTAGGAGATAACCTATTAATTGACTGAAGGCATATTTGGACACTCCCTTAGCTTCCAATAAAAGGATTTCCCAACCTTCCCCATCATCATTTTACAACACACATATAATATTTTTCCTCTATTGTATAAGGTGGTAGCGAGTAAGGATTCTTATCCCTTGGCTAGATAAAATCACATAGAATGAGATCCTCATGGCATTATTATGGCATATGTGGTGAAATATCATGCTCATCTCAATATAACTTACATCCAAATGCCTCACCTAGATGATAATTTCCATATCAACCCTATATACTATAAAGAGGTGTTCTCTAGGCTTGAGGTGAATAAAAGAAGGGAAAACAAGTTTAACCTAGACCATATACCTAGAATGGCCTTACTTCACCTACACCATCTTATCCCTAAGGAGATATTTAGTTGATTACACCCTATATTTGAATAAATATCATCTAGGGGTCCCATATCCCTCCCTTGCATGATTTTTACCTACCCTAGTCTTTGATCTAGCTCCCCTACCTCTTATAATTTAGGATACTCAGCCATAGGTTACATAAGCATTATGATTCAACATCAAAAACAACCCTGATTCCAACCTAAATCATGAATGAAAACATTAATCAATGGAAATCCATCCCTTACTCCCAACATCCCTCTAAAACCTAGTGAATCACCCCTAATTTCCATTTTCTTACCAAGTATAATTAGGTGGTGTCTCCCCTATTTCCAATTCTAACCCCCCATAATTCCCTCAAGTACCTCTAGATATGACCATGCAAAATATATACTCATTCTAATTTACACCCACTAAACCCATTCCATTAGAAAGGATCCCTATGGCTCACCTCTGCTCTTCAAGAGATGCATTTGCCTAGCCTTTAGTGCCTCCATTATTCAATGCATAGTAGGTAAGTACTACTAGAATTACACTAGCTAAAATCTCAGTGACCTAAATAATGAATGCACCTATGTGCATACTTTATTTAATTATAACCACCTCAACATCACCTATAATTAATTTATAGACTCCCCAGTCAACCCCTAACACCATTGCCACTAATGCTCATTATACTTCTATAACACAAGCTTATCTAGGTAAGAGGCCTAAGAAGAAGCAAAGGTAACTCCTACTCCTCAGTCCTTATTATTCCTTATGTCCCTCCCAAGACTCCATTTTCCATTTTTTTTGGTGCTCAAGGATTTATATTTAACCATCTAATTTCATTATTCCTTTTGAATACTTCTCTCCATAGAGCTATGAGCCCATAGGTCAGTTTGACCCATAACCAGTGGCGTGCCTAGATGATCCCATGGGCTTCCCCATTTTTCCTTCCCCCTTTTTCCCCCATGCCTCCTCATCATCCATTTATTTCTTCCTTTTTTCCATCCAATTCATTCATTCCTCCTCTTCCTATGCCTCCCCCTTTCACCTCTATCTCTACTACCCCATCTGCACCCCCTTCTACCCTAAGAGTTTCCACATGAACATAGGGACCCAAGATAATATTACATGGTGTTATGGAAGTTTAGTGGGATTTATATAGGAACTAAGGTAACATGAGGAGGATCCGCATGAAAAAATTAACTCAAGGAGAAGAGCCAGTAGTTTGTAAGACTAAGCATGACTCCCTCACCAATGTGAGAACATTTAGCAGGGAGGATAAGGTGGTTAAGGATTTAGCATATATGTTCCAATCCATTCATAACATGTCTAATAAACTTATGGAGGACATGAAGGAAAAAGTTTGGGTGATTAAGGTGTAGGCAAAGATCACATTCCATAAAAATTTATTATCTAGGTCAAATATGTCCTTGTGCAGGTTTTCATAGCTCTAGGGGAGGCCATTATAACATTTACTACAAGTAGGGAACACCTCCAGTGAGTACATACATACTTGGAGAATATCACTATCATAGACAACAAGTGTAAAAGGCTCATTATGGTTATTAACAAGGGATTATTCTTGGATATTAAACTCATGCCTCTTTTTGATTTGGATTTGTATTAGACCTATCTTGAGATCATGAGAGATTCAATCAAGGAGTACTTGGTAGTGGCACAAATGATCATTGGACCTCTATAATAAGGCATGGAATTAATGTTGACTCACTTCAAGGAAGTCAATATCATAGTGTTATTACATCTAGATGTCACCCTAATAGATAAAGGACAATTCAAGGTCCACCTAGGTAATTTTAACTAGGTCATGAGGATAAATGTGTATAAGCCCAATAAAGCTAGATCCAAGGTGATTTTGGAGCTCTTAACCCAATCCATGGTTAGTATTAGCCAAGTGTGAGGTGAAATCTTCCCTTGAGGCTCTACTATAAGTCCTTAAATTACTACTAGCCCAATCAGAGGTGATATTTAGAGAGCCTAATATGAACTTTTCCATGTTGGATAGGGAATTTTATTTGGTGGTAACCACATTGGCCACCAAGGAGGTGTATCCTAAGTAGTTAAGAGGATTTTATTCTCTATCTCATTAGAGTATCAACTCAGTGGGCCCCCATACATCTTTTGGGGAAATGGGGAATCTTCTATTTGTTTTTAATATTTGTAGTTTGTAAAAACTTTGGGAGGCCATCATGGCTAGGGATGGGAATCTCATGCTATTTGGGGGAGATCCCCATCCTTTCTATGTATTTTAAAATACTTTCTATTTGAGAAATAGACATTTTGTGTAAAGAAACTTTGTTAAAAAAGTAATAGAATAATTTTATTTATTTTAACTTGGTATTATATGCATGGAATGTGGTCCATTATTTCTAGTTTATATTTTATGTTAATTTAAGATGAGTTATTTTATTCTTATTTTATAGATATGAATATGGCAATTATATTGTGTATTTAATAGTCCAACTCCTTGTATGTTAATTTTAGTTTACTTGTGAATAATTTATGATTTATGTGCTTTTATTTATAAATTTTTTCAAAATATTTGTGTTTCATCACTACAAATATTTTGAGTGTTTACGTTCGTGAAGGAACTACAAGTAGGATATTCAGATTAGTGTCCCTTAGAAGCTTACCCACTGAATGGCTAAATGTTTATGTAATTACTAAAATAGAAACACAATGGTATAACTATGACTTGGCATGTTTTAGTTCTTAATAATTAACATTATCTTAATTAGAAATATCCTTTTATATGCTACATTCATCTCCACCTTTTATGTTTATTTTATATTTGAAACACACTCTCCTATTTTAGAAACTGGCAAGGTTAAGCTCAACAACAATCTGTAATCAATCCTAGTCACCCAATAAGAATTTTAGGTATTTGTTAGATAGACTTTGAGCCTTTGATGGTAGTACTCCATGTTATCTAAGTAAAATTGGTTAAAATAATCAGTCATTAGATTGAACCAAAATCATTCCGAAAATTGATGAGGGGATATCTTTATCCCATGCATTATCCCCCACTTTACTATTTAGAACACTCAACCTTATGAGTGCCTTTGGATGCAAGATTTTGGGGTGAAAAATAAGTATCCTTAGGGGAATAATTTTTTCTTGGGTACATCCTATCATATATAAGTGAATGTGATAAATATGGACTAGCCCAATAACACCCTATAGATTCACCCATCATCTAAGAATGTGAAAGTGCATGATCCTCCACATATCCTCTAGAGTCACCATCATCTCCCCTATTAGAAGATAGAAAGTAAAAGTGTCTCAGTCCCATTGCTCAACTAAGGTAGTCATCATGTGCATATCATATGGCATCAATTCTAGTCACTCAATTTACCCAAGTCTAGTTGTATCTAAACTAGTTCTATCATCATAAATCAAGAATAGAGCTTGAACATTCTCCATCATATGGCCATAATAGAATTCTCTAACTGACATATCTCCCTATATCAACAATTTCACCAAATAAACACTAATGATATCATATAAAAATATTATCAAATGAAATTCTAAGTTTAAAAACTACCGAAATAGTTTTTTTGTGTGGACAACATTATGGTTATTTAGATAACTCCATGGATAGGTCCAGTGCCAACTAGACAATTTTATCGATGAGTCCATAACTAATTAAAAATGTTTGTGAAAAATTTTGTGCTAGAGCAAGATAAATATGATGCAATATATAAAAAATGGCCCAAATAGAACATGACTAAAAAATGTCTAAAATTACTTGAAATATATAAAAGTGAGGAATTTAAAAAAATTACAAAAGTCAAAATAAGTGTTTTTAAAATAAGGTGTGGCACATCCTCAAATTATAAGTTGGCCCTAACTTTCTCAAACTATGTCAACCCTATAAATATCCTCTTTTTCATCATGTCTCTTTCATAAATAAAAACTATGAAGTTTTAATATGAAAATGAAGTATATTTTCTTTTTTAGCCAACATATTTATATGAGTTGATGTTTTCTTTTTCAAAAATTTAAACATTTTTAACTAATTCTCCAAAACTTGTGTATGAAATATATTAATCAATAAAAATTAAAAACACACCCCATAAGTTTCATTAAGTTTCACTAAATGTGTTATTCTACATTGTACAACTTAAATTATGTCAATCAACAATTTTAGACAAAATTTACACTTACTTGCTTATACAAAAAATCTCTTATATATTATTTAGCCTTATAAAAATTATCCAAATATAATAATTCATCATACTATAATAATAAAAATTCTCAATAAAATAAACAATAAAATTGATATTTAATCAAAATGTATTTCAAAAGATACACCCTAATATTTCGATATGACATAATAGATTCTCTCATCTTTTACATTGAAGGGGGACACCCATCAAGATTATTATATAATACATTATGTAGGATTAATAATGATTCAAAATTTTCACATAATATGTGTTTATTATAGATTCAAACATATACATAGTAATGTCAAGGATACATGGCATACATGTGTACTCAAAAAGTAGATTGAAGACATAATACAAAGATGCAAATAATGCGAAATAAGATTATCTAATAGATTGAATTTTTTTAAATATTCAAATTAATTAAAAATAAATCATACAATATATATTGGTGCATAGAGATATATTTTGGTAACATATGTAAATCATATGCACTCACATGGAAAAAACTTAGAGTATACATTCATGAACACTTGAATGCATATGCAAAATAACTAAAAGATAAAAATTATAGGTTTAAAATAAAATTAAAATTAATCATATATATGCATATATTTATATATCACAGGCAAAAATTTATGGGTATTTATACTCATTCATGCTCATGCAAATTTAAATTTTCAATTTTAAAATTTGAAAAATTTAGAGTTTCAAAGTTTAAAGTTTTAAAACTCAAAGTTTCAAAGAGAAAAATATTAAAATTCAAAAGTAAAAACATTATTTATAATTTAAATATATGAGTAATGCAATCATGATGGGGGAACGAATATTATGCATACACTTAATATCAATAAAAAAAAATCTAGATTCAATTGCAACAATGTGATTCAAATATGTGTGATTAATGTACATTGAGATTAAATGATAGTCAATAGCCTTAGATTTAATTTAGTGAACCCATTATGTTATTCCATCCTTTTCTATTATAGGTGATGTGTATTTGAGTCTAGTGTCACTCAATGATGTCATCACTTCCAGATAACCCATCCTAGTTCCACCTTTTTGTATATTGGTAATTAGATTATTTATATTTATTATTAAGATTCAAAATAATGCATCTTATCCACTCATGGGATTTATTAGTTACATACAAAATTTAAGACTTGATCACTCTCAACTCTTCAAATAATTAAACATAAGAAGCTAAATTATCCAAGTGTTTGGGAAAGATGGAACATTATCTCTAGTCTCAGTTACTATAGTCAATATCATCATGGGTATAAAAAAACCCGATAACATGATTGTCTCTCCTTTTATCACTTTTTGAACTATCTATTTCCATGGAGAGGAGATGAAACTAACCAAAATCATCCTATCTTCATTTGACATATCAAAAACATCCTCCATAAGTAGCATAATACAAAACACATATAGGTATACTCTCCCCTTGATCTTTACATTTGTAATTTTAAATTCAAGTTTTAATATTTTATAAATGGACATTAACTACTCCATGTGTTATTATAAATAAAATCATGATGTAGTTCACAAAATCAAATCTCTAGAGAAAAAGTGTGTCATAAACATTCAAGTTTAATTTATTTTCTTTACTCTAGTAATTTCATTCTAAGACTAATCAGGGGGTATGTAGACACCCAAATTTGGTAAAAACCCATTATTTATGTCATTTATTATAACTTTGTATGCATAATATATTAATAAAAATTGAGGCATCTATTGGCACATTTTACTTGAATATTTATCTATTATAGATTTTGATTATGTATATTTGTCGTTTATCTTAACACTTTATCATGGGGATCCTAGTTTTAGTCCTTTGTTCTTATAGAAAATTTTATGATAACTAGACATGATTAGCCTATTTTCCTACCCTTTTAGCACATACATGTCCAAGTGTAACTTTTATAACTTATTTCAAGTCACATTTTATTTTATTATTATTTTTGTCCATTATATCTTATTTTGGGTACTATTTTTATACCAATAAGTCCCAAATTAAAAATAAAAAATGTATAAATACAGGGCTTTTATAAGACATGAAGGATTATTCTCCTCACTCTCAAAAATTTATCAATTTTTTTTTCTTGTTTTATTTATAGGTCTATTGAATCTATATTCATGGATGATTTCTCATCTACATACTTATGAGAAGGATAAAATAGGAGAAATAACATATAGGGTTGAATTCACCATTCCCCACACACATGTAAGTGGGAGAACTACATTTAAATTTAAGCCTTATTTGGATTATTGTCAATGTAGTGAAAAACTTGATATTTCAAAGGGGATTGACAAGGGTTAGTCCAACTCAATCCCTTTCACCTGATTCTTACCCATTTGATTCTAATTTGGTTTATGTAAAGGATGTTAGGTTTTGTCATTATATGTATATTGAATGATATTTCATGTTTGTGAACACATCTATGGTCCTAATTAATGCATGTTTAGGTGGTGAAATAATAAAATTAGCATTAGAGTTAAAAGGGACAAATTTGTAATCAATAGAACTAAATACACTTTGATAATATCCACTTGCAATAGACATATCCACAAATATTTTATATGTTTACCTTTGATATGTTATTTCTATAATTTTATTTTCTCTACATTTCTCTGTTAATTTCTTGTCATATTCAATTGGGCAAGTCCATAGTAAACAAACTGTAATGAACTACATTATCATCCCTTTAGAATAGACCTATCGATATTCTGATCCCAAGCTTGTAAAATCAATTATTCTTCCAATTTTTAGTATTATACAATTAAAAAAGTAAAAAAATATCCATGTGATCTAAATATATTTATTTTTAGTATTTTTCCAAAATAGTAGTTATTCTATATTAAAAAAATTATCAAATTAGAATAGTTGAAAATTATATATCTTTATCATTATGACAATTTTTAATTTTAAACTTATAAAATTTATCAAAAATAGGGTAAGATAATAAGTCAATACCACAACTAACTCCATGAAACACAAATAAAATATGATAATGAACATGAATTGGGAATGGTACATTCTAAATGTGTAAAAAATTAGAGAATGAAACATTTCTACTAGATAAATTATATATACATGATATTATCCATAAGACTTAAAAATTAATGAGTTTAACTAATGAGTCTAACTTATATCATCCAGTAGTAATCCACAATGAGTTAAAGTGATACTAAAGATTTATAAAATCACATATCACTCACATTCCTAGTCCACAACTCATTCCTTAGGTTTCCATAACTTACATATCTTAATAGTAATTTAAAAACCAATGATCTCTAGGAAACTAAAGAAAAATAATAACTAAAAATTATGAGAAGGTTAATGTATCACATAGGTGTCCCATACCACCTATGTGAGATGATATCTTGTTCATGCTTTGTCTATGATCGTACACACAATTAATAGTCTCAAAATTTTATAGCATAAAAGTGTGATATTTTTTATTTATTTATTTGAGCCTTTATCAAATAATTTTATATATTACATATATAATAAAAAAAATTGATAAGCCACTTAACATTGTTTTCTACACAAATGTGATTTAAAGCATATTAAAAAGTTTTATATAGACCAATATTTACTATATTTTATGTTCATATTTTCATAGTTTATAGAAGTAAATTTTCACAATGTTATATGAGCTATTGACCATCAATGTGAGAGGGATAATTTTTGATGTTTACAATCAAGCAAAAATATTCTAGGACCAATTGAAATTCTCATCCTAATGCCATTTGACTTAGTTTAAAATTTAATAATGCCTCTATCTTAACATGATTAACATATTCATATTTATAATAATATTCCCACTATACAAATAATTCATTTAAAAAGTTTAAGCCATTCATGGTCTCATAATCCATGTTCATATTTATCAAAATATCATTATAATCTTATTCTTACCTGATTTACATATATTCATCATTTATAAATAAATATATACTTTCATATAAGTAAAAGGTTTTATTAAAATAGTAGATAAATACATATTTGAATAGATGGGATACAAAGAGGACTCAGTGACAACTTGAGGACTCAAGTGTAAGACTAGGACAAGTGTAGGTCAAAAAAATCTCAAAAGATGCTACAAAATGGCTCGTTAAAATAGATGTGATAGAGGCTATGCATGTCATTGTTAAAACAACTAGGTAAGAGGCTACAAATATTCCTATTAGAGTAACTACAAAAAATATCAATAAATATAGGTAGATTAATTAAAATTTTTTTTAGTAAGATAATATAAAATAAAGAAATTTAAGTCTAAAAGGGAAAATTTCCATGAAAAGTAAAGATACAATCTCAACATCCTAGCTCTTATATTTAAAGTTTTTATCAAATTTTCTCTTGTAATTTCTTATTTGAAATGTACTATTCTTGGAATCCTATCATTCAATTATGGTAAATATTAAGCAAATACACACACACACACACACACACACACACACACACACACACTAACTAAAACATTTAACTTACAATTAATATATGACTAATTATATATTCATATTCATAATGACCATATCCATATGATCCAAGCATTGAAAAATATTTATTTTGGAATAATAATATATAATTTTATATTCATATTGATCATATCCCTATTTCCCAAAACGTTCAATTCTACCAAATACATCTAAAGTTACAGATTTATCGTAAATGATTAAAAAAATACTTTATCAGATTAAAACATCTTACATGGGTAGGTAACAAGCACACTAACATATCCAATACATTATCCAAAAGAATTGTAATAACTACCCACAACTCAATGAATTTACATGCTTCCAAATGCTTTAGAAATCTAATTCTAAGGAGCATAAAACCTGCTAAACATTTGAATATATATATATATATATATATATATATATATATATATATATATATATATATAAGAATAATTTTATGTAGAACAACACCTACTTAGGGATTTTATATTCATATTCCCACAAAGAGTACATTTTATCTAAGGACCCATGCTATAAATTGATGGGCATTTATTTATTTATTTATTTTTATTTTTAGATTGTATATGACCAACTAAAATAAAAATAGGCCGTAATTGGTCACATGCATATAAAATTCGCAAGCCATTTATTATTTAATTATTTATTCTTTTAAATATGTAAAAATATAATGATTTTTAATATATATGAGAAGTCAAACACTTGTAATTGAAAAAAATGTATAAAAATAATTAAAAATCATAGGTCCCTAAAAAGAGGTAGTCATCAATGGATTTTTAAATAACAAGAAGGTTATTTTGATAACTACAAGATTGCTACTATGACAAAAACTATCTTAGTGGCTATGCATGTGGGAAACAAAAATACTATGAGAATTTATGGTGATGGTGGATTAGCAATTATCTAGTTTGAATATTTAGTTACATACAAATGAGATATATTTTTATTTTCTCAATGTACACAAAAATAATGTTTCCAATCTAAGTCTTCTTTTTAAATACAAATAAGATAGTGAAAACATTAAAATAAATGGAATGATATGTTTATAATGTTATAAGCATATTCTATATTATTGAGTTTAGTTACATGTGCCTCTTTACTAAGAATTTTCATGTTCTTCCACGTTGTTTGAGTCATGTCATCATTTTGGTCACACCACAATGACCTAAATAAGGAGCTAAATGTGCCTCCCCAAAAATTTATATACACAAATTACTAAATTTAGGTACACATATTCTACCCTTAAATTTAAAAATTACACCCTTTATATCCAATATTACTCATAACTATGATCATGACTATCAGCTTCAAGAGTTACATTAACCTTAAATACAAATCATATGATGGTAACTTATTCATTTTTTTTTTGTAAAGTGTTTCTTAAAGTTTCCATAGCATTTATATATTTTTTAACTAGGGGAATTCATCATTGTATTTTCCTTTCTATTTATAATCTCAAAGTAATTATCACTAAAAAATTCTATCCAAGGGCTCTTTCTTGCATTAGGTGGGTTTGAGTGAAGATAAATTTTCATCTTAAATTATTTTTTTGTAGGTCAAAATTCTTTCCTATAAGGAAATGTCTCCACATTTGTAGTGCATGAATAATTTATACAACATTAAAATCATGTGGTGAGTAAATTATCTTTTATTGTTTAAGTTTGTATGACTCATAGAATACCACTTATCCATCCTTCTTCTTGACAAAACTAATATTTCATCCCATTAGGATACACTTGGATTGATCAAGACTTTTGTAAACATTTATTGTAATAGGATTCTTAAAAAATTACGTTGTTTTCATTTGGTATTGATTTTAGTTCTAATCTAGGTAAGATATAAATGGATAAATCAATTTCTCTCACAGGTGGAAGTCCTAATAATTCTTTAGGAAAAATGTCCTTGAATTATAGAATAAAAGGATAGTCATCTATGATGGGTTCCTTTTTTATGACACATCCCTTTATTTAAGTATTTTTAGTTGCATGGCTGAAATGTTTTCCCACTTATATCTCATTTACCTCATAAAATTTCACATAGTGACCATTATCATTGATAAATTTGATTATATTGGCATAAAAATTGAACTAAGTTGGATGTTTTCATAATTAGTTGAATCCTAATATCAAACCATATGAACCTAGAGGGACCACATATAAATTTATTGTTGTTTTCATTCATAGAGGAATCAATAACATACAACTCAAAAACATGAATGTGCACATGAGGTATAATTTTAAAACCCTTTGATACCATAATGTAATAACCCCTTAGCTTAGACACACAAAAAATGACCATTTTTTTAAATTTTAAATTATCCTTCAGAAAATTTCTTAATTGACTAGAATTTTACTATGCATAATAATAGCTAATACAACTAGTAATATGATAGAAGTGAAAAGTATTTTTTATAATTATGAATTCAATCAAGTTAAAAATTATTCCCAAAATAAATCACTCTGTAATAAAAGTACACATTCAAATATTAGTCATTCTTCCTTAATTAGAGTTTCTATCTAATTATAATAATAAAATTAAACATTATTCATTGTTATTCATTTTCAAAGGTACAAATCAATTTTTATTATATATTACTCTCCTAGTTAGATCAAATTTTATAGTTATAATAATTACATCATTTAATGTAATATAATTGAGAATACATCATTTCCCAAAATATATGCAAATACAATGTATTTTTCAATTCATAACAAGTACATTTAATCAACAATTTTTTCACAATGTGAACATTGAGAATGTAGGAGATCATCATTAAATACAATGTAATTTTGTAAGAAGTGGAGAGGGGGAGCATAATATAAGGATTTTCCTATACCCATAAAGTCTTTTAGATCCCCCACACACCTCTCATCTACATAGATTATCTCTACTCTTCATGAGAAGGATATATATAAATCTAATTAAAATAAAGAGGACACTTTGTATATAAGTCAATACTACAAATAACTCCATGAAAAAATAATAAAGTATGAAATGAATAGGAATTGAGAATTATGTGTTCCCAATTCATATAAAAATTTGGATTGAAACTTTCCTACTATATAAACTAGGTACACTTGCTTATGCCCAAAATACTCAGGATTTAACGAGTCCACCTTGTTGCATCTAGAATAAATAATTTACTATGAGTCAAAGTGATA
This sequence comes from Torreya grandis, assembly GCA_037957365.1. Classification (NCBI taxonomy): domain Eukaryota; kingdom Viridiplantae; phylum Streptophyta; class Pinopsida; order Cupressales; family Taxaceae; genus Torreya; species Torreya grandis. The sequence continues at coordinate 420,457 of JARHVA010002154.1, forward strand.
GTAAAGATTTCCATAATATGTATAGATAATAATCCTAAATCAGCAAGATGTTTATCATTTTTTCTTCATAGATGTGATTTAAAGAATATTAGAAAGTTTTGTATAGAACACTATGTAATATATTATGTGTTTACATTTTGATAGTATTCATAATTAAATTTTCATGACACTATATGAGCTATTGACAACCAAGATGAGAAGAATAGTTTTTTTATGTTTAAAATGGATAAAAAAATATTTGGGGACCAATTTGGGTTCTCATCCTAATATTATTTAGTTATATTTTAATTTTAATAATGCCTCTATCTTCACATGCTTCACATATTCATATTTAAAACCATATTCTTGTTATAAATCTAATTAATTTACCAATTATAAGTCATTCATGGTTTCATAATACATGTTCATTATTATTAAACTATCATAATATTATTATTCTTACCCTATTTACTAATATTTACAATTTAAAAGTAAATATATATATTCATATAGGCAATTATTTTTAAAAAAATATATATATCCATATTTTATTAGATGGGATACAAAGAGAACTCACAAAAACTTTAAGACTCAAGTGTAAGACTAAAATAATTATAGGTCAAAGTAGTTATGGGAGACGCTATGAAACTGCCTATCAAAACATATGCAGAAGAGGTTACTAATGTGTCTATTAAAACAATTGTGGAAGAGGCTACAAAATTTACAATTAAAATAGCTATAGATGAAGATAAATAAATATAGTTAGATGAACTCTAAGATGTTTTAGTAAGATATGATATCAAAATCCTATCTCTCATATTTTAAGTTTGTATCAAATTTTATCTTACAATTTATTATTTGAAATGTACTATTCTTGTAATCCTATTGTCCAGTTATGGTTAATATCAAGAAATAATTTATATATTAAACTAGGCATTGAACTTACAATTGTCATATAGACAATTTTATTATCATATTCATAATGGCCATATCCATATGATCTAAGATTTGGAAAATGTTTATTATGGAAAAATAATATACAATTTTATATTCATATTTATCATACCCATATCATCCAAAAAAATAATTCTACCAAAAGAATTAAAAGTTACAACTTTAACGTAAATGATTCAAAAAATATTTTCTAAGAGTAAAATGTTTTTTATTAAGGTTAAAGGGGGGATTTTGTTGAGATAGGGTCCCCAGACCCTATAATTACATCAACATCAAGAGGATCAAAATTAAAGTATAACCTAATAAGAAAAAAATAGATAAAATAGAACATAAAAAACTACATTAAAGCTTTAAAATATCCCCAAAACATCCTAAGAACTAGATTACTCTAGACTCCCATATACATATTCCCAGCATTCATTCATGTTGTTTAGATTAGTATATATTTGTTTCAATAATATTTCATAGTCAATGTTGTGTTTGGTATTTATTTTTCCCTTGATGCCCTTTCCTTTACCTATATAACTAGGTTTAAATAAATCTCTAAGGTGAACCCTGAGGTTTTCCATGTTTCGTATACCTTCATTCATTATAGCCTTGATACAATTAACTAGGGAACTTATTTTTTTCTAAATATTTTCATTGTCATGCTCAAGTAAATCCACTCTGAAGATCAATCTTTGGATATGTATGTCCTCCTCTCTTTTAGCGAAGGCTTTATACAACTTGTGGTTTTCCTATTGAAGGACATTTATCTTACTTTTTAAGCTCAACATTTCCCATATGAACTACCTCATAATAGATTTTTGGAGATCAAGTTATTCAATTATTTTATCCACCTTCTCCTTTCCTTTTATGGAATTGACAAGTTGATTAAAATATTCATTCTTATCCTTTTGAACCTAAATTATCTCCCATTTCTCTATAGTTTTAAATTTCTTCTTCTCCTTCTATTGCTTAGACCCTATCTAAGCTTTTCCCTAATTTCTAGTTTTTTCCTTTTTGAAGATGCAATCATCCAAATCCTCATTTTCACTATCCACATCAAAAATATTATTCTCCCCTCTTTTAGTTTGTGAAACTTTTAGCCTTTTGTGCCCTTGCCTTTCAAGGTTATCTTTATCAAAGCCAATGTGCTTGGATGCTCCTCTGAGGCACTTTTTTATACTATCATGTTCATTAATAGTCTCATCTCTTTTCTTGTCAGTATCCTTATTGGCCCCTTCCTTATTACTATTTATATCCCTACTTAGACTTCCCAGGTATTTAATCCATATCTTCCTTATCTTTCTTATGTCCACCAACCCTTCTTTGGGTTTCTCTTTATTTTTATAGGTTAAATCAAGCATGATTTAGTTCATGCCTTTAAAATATTTGAATATGAGGAATATAACCCCATCATGTCTTGTGGTGGATTAATTTCCATTTTTTAATGGAGGTTTCTATGGATTTGAGAATGCAAAAGGTAGACTAAACACAATCCCATGTCTAAAGTAATTTAGCATTATAAACATAGACCATCTTACTACATTATATTAACCCTCTAAAGTAACATACTGGATAAGGTGGAATGCTACCTTAGCATATAATTTGGGGAGAAAATCCCTATTGAAGCCATTGTGGATCTGATCCAACTGCTTGTCATCTTCCAGAAATGCCTCTCTATCTAGTTTAAAATCTCTAGGAGTATAGTAGCTTTTGGTCTCTTCAATGGCTATTCTCATCACATGAGAAATGAGATACTTTGTGATATCGAGCATGACCCCATTAATGGTGACTAATCTCTCTTCCTAGGCATTAATGAACTAAATAGATAGGTATCTATCAAATCCTTCAATCTTATCCATGAAACTCGTGAAGCTCCCCACCGAAAGAGCCTTCCAGACTATGTTGTTTATCTTGACCTCCAGTTGAAACTTAAGTTTGATTCTATTAGGAAATCCCATGGTATTTCTTCTATTGGCATAGAAGTTCGAGTTGCCTTTTTCACTGCCTTTATGGACCAGCAATTAGTGGTATGTTTATGGCATGAATTATGAACTTCATCACATTTATTTTCCTTTCTATAAACTTCTTCCTATAAGAACTAAAAGAAATAGTCCTTATACCTCAATTTCTAATCAAAGACTTCACTTCCACCCTAACCAAGATGGAAATGACTAGGATACTAAGAGTTATTAGAGTTATTTTTTCCTTCATTGGTATCTCTTAGTATTAAATATCTAGGTAGATCCTCGTGACCTAACCATGATTTAAAACTAACATTACTTGTCCCCCTATTTTCAAATCAATCTACAATCCCATTACCTTCTCTATACATGTGTTGGATTCACACCTATTGAAAGGAATTTAAAATGTCCTTTGCTTCATGAATGGCATGCTTGATGGACCAGCTTGAAGGATATTTTCTAATTAAGCAATTGAAAATATTCATGGAGTTCCCTTCCACCTCCATATTTTGGACATTGATTTGTTTTGCTAATCTAATTCCATATAAGGATGATAAAGCTTCATCCTAGTGATTTGTCTTTATACCCATATCTCTTGCATATGCCATAATTAGATTACCTTTAAAATCTTTGATAATATCTCCACCGCCTATAACTTTTGGATTCCCCTCGAGTGGAGTTTTCCACTTTGTTTTATTTTTAATTTCATCCTTGGGATCATATTTCCCTAAGAGAGAAGGTCTATTTTCCAGTTTTGAGTTGGGATCTATTCAAAAGGATAGTGGTCATTTCCCTTTTTTATTTTAATAGATTTGTATTTTTCCTTGATTAACATGAAAATTCTTTCAAAATCCACTTTGTTGTTGTACTTTTTATCTCTGAATATTCTATTATTTATAACTCCCCATATCCCCCACCAAATATGTGGTAGGGTAAGATTCCATAACTATTTTAGATGATAATTTTTGAAAGGACAACTCCAGGGCATCCATACTTCTATGGGGGATCTAGGTTGAGCCCATGAGATGTTAAATTTATCCATAAATAAATTTCAAACCTTTTGTGTGAAGGAATAGTTAACAAGAAGGTTAAATATAGTTTCATTTTATTCTTCACACAAGACAAATATATTTATTATGATACATCCTCTTTTCCTTAGGTTATCAATCATCATACTATTATTTTTTATGGATACCGAAGTGAAAAAGAAAACTTTTGGGGTAAGAAATTTATTCTAGACCCCTTTCTAGCTTACCTCTATGTCTTGATCCTGGGATATGTGATCATAACCAATTTTGACAATGTATTGGCCATCAAAAGAGTCTTTCCACACTAGTTTTTCCTCCCTATAAACTCTAGGAATGTGGATAGAGAGTAAAACCTTATTAATTTAATTTAATTTTATCTAATCATTTTGACTAGCTCTATCCAATCTCAGGTCTATCTAGTGTTTAATACCATCTCTTAATTGCTATTAATCCTCAACATATTGTCTATATTTTAGCTTCAAATTCTCCTAGATGTGAGGCTCAATATACCTCTACAAGGGTATCAACTTCACATTCCACTTATCCCTCCAAAAATTTATATTCTTGCCATCACCTAGTTGTTAGATGGATCCTTCGAGAATAACTTCTTTATTATTAGTTAGAAAATTCTAGATGTGTGACCCTTTGATAAACTACCCTTCATTCAATATGTCAATTGGGTTTCTCCTTTGAAGGTATTTTCAAGATAAAATATTTCCCCAAATACAATTGGTAGTTAAAATATCCAAATGAATTTGGATATTAAAGCTTTATTAACCTGTTGGAGATTATGCCTAGGCCTCCATATAATTTGTTGTTGCAAACTTTGTTCCATGCTACCAAATGGAATTTACTCTTTGCCTCAGTCCCAGCCCAAAGGATATTTATTTGAATCTTGTTAAATTTTTTTCCGCTCCTTCAGGTAGTTTGAACAAAGATAAAATATAGATTGGAAGGATTTTCAAGATACTCTTGATCAAAACTACTTTCCTAGCTTGAGATAATATTTTACCTTTCCATCTTGAAAGCCTCTTTTGGAATATTTCAATCAAAGGATTCTACGTAGTTATCTAGAGTTGATTTCTAATGAGTGGCATACCTAGATAAGTGGATGGAAGGTTTTTAGTTTGGCATCCTAATAGTGTAACTATCCTATTTTGTCTCACCACTAGAGTATTGAAAAAATATGTTGAGCTCTTGTCAAAATTAATCTTCTAATTTTATACCTTTTCATACATAACCAAGATTCTTTTTATATTTATTACTTCCTACATTGAGGATTCAACTAGTAAAATAGTGTCATCCACAAACTAGTGCATAATAGGCCCAACCTACCTAGCTAGTTTAAAGCCTCTTAAATGATCATCCTCCAAAGCCTTAGATATAAATCTACTCAAGGATTCTACCATAATAATGAAAAATAAATTTGATAAAGGATCAAATTTCCTCACTCCTTTGACACATCTAAAAAACTCTTTCACCATACCATTGACTAAAACAAAGAACATGCAAGTGGAAATGCAAACTCTAATAATTTTTCTAATTTTTTTATTAAAACCAAATTGGTTTATCAATCTATCCAAAAAACTCCAATCCATTCTATCATAATCCTTGTCCATATATAATTTAAGAATCATATCAACTTTTTTACTATTTTTCATTGAATGGATTACTTCATGAACCATAATAACTTTGTCTTTTATTTGCCTTCCTAGAATGAATCCTCCTTGCTAAACTTGAATAAAATTTTCCATGATAGATTGTATTTTCATATCAATAAGTTTCATGATTATTTTTTAAAAGGAATTACACAAAGTAATGGGTCATAAATTGGATAAGTTCAATGCCCCTTATTTCTTTGGAATGAGCACAAGGAATGTATGATTGAACTCTTTGAACAACTATATTGAATCCAAAAATTCATTTGCTATAGCGGTGATGTCATCTCTAATAATACCCTAAAAAATCTTGAAAAAGGCAATAAGAATCCCATCAGGACCTGGGGCTTTATTCAGACTCATTCTAGAGATTACAAACTCAAGATCCCCCTTAGATGTAGGAAAAGTTAACATTTCATTATCTTCTTAGATTATCAAATATGGGATGACATTCAAGAATTCCTACTCAAAACCAATGTTTTTTTTGAAATCATTCTTGTACATGTTCTTATAGAAAAGGACACATGCTTTTTTAACCTCTTATTGATCATTGGCTAGTTTTCCCTCATTATTGATGATCTCCCTAATGGCACTATGCTTCCTATGCTTGAGCATAGACAAGTGGAAAAAATTGTTCTTTCTATCACCTTCTTTTAGCCAAATATTTTTTGGATTTTTGTCTCTGAAGAGATTCTTATTTTACTGCTATGGTGTGATACTCAAAAAACATTTGTTTTTCTCTATTTTAGATCTCAAGGCCATACCCCTTATCCTCAATCTCTTCCTCAATCTTAGCTAGGTATGCTTTTAAAACCTTTTTCTATTCAAATACATTTTAGAACACTTTTTTATTCCACTATTTGAATTTGAGTTTAATCCTTTTGAAGTTTTCCACAAGAATAAATAGGGTCGATCCTATATTACTCTTTGTACATGATTATATCATTCTATCTTGAATATCTAAATGTGTAAACCACATGTGCTCCATACAGAAAGGGTGTTTAGAAACCTTAGCTTGTTGATTAGTAATATTTAGTTCCAAGGGTAAGTGGTTTGAGATAATTTTTAGTAAATATTTAAGAATGAAATATTTATGTTGTAGCCAATCAAGGGAGATAAACATTATATCAAGTTTGTAATGGATCAAGTTTTTTTTGAGTCTCCTATTTGACCAAGTAAATTTATCTCCTCTAATCTCAAGGTCTAAGAATCCTATATATAAATTAAAGGAGGAAAAGTCCTCCATGTTTTCCATACAAATATAATTACCCCCTCTTATCTCTTAGGTGTAGGGAAAATTTGAAATCTCTAGCCAAGATCCATGAGATTTGAGTGCAATTACTTATAAAATCTCTGATGTCTTCCAATAATTTTCTATAAGCTGTCCTAGTATTATGAGCATAAACACTAGAGAAAACCCATTCCTTGTTCTCTATAATGTCCATGAAGAGAACAATAAAATGGTGTTGTGATTTGAGGATGAGTTCTCCTATGAGATATTTGGGGTCCCAAAAAGTAATTAGGCCTTTAGATGCACCTGAATCACTTATATAGACCGATACAACCTCCTTCCAATACAATTTTCTTTTTGTTGCAAAAAAAAAATTCCTCAATTTTAGATTCATGAATGGCTAATACAACTATCTTATTATTCCTTCTAAAATCTCTAAATACCTTCTATTTACCTACACTATGCATCCCCCTTATGTTCCAGGATAGAATCAACATTAAGAACCTTATTTATAAGGGGTGTACCCCTTGATGGGGCAAGTATTTTGGTTTTCATCTTCTATGTCCACTTGAGTTAATTTTTGAAAAGGACTCTTTTTTTATGGTCTATCTACTTTTGATAAGGTTTTAATATCTAGGCCTTTAACACTCCTGGTAACTCATGAGGTTGAAGCTTTCAACTGAGAGTTGTTAGTTAGAATTTTATATATCATCTTCTCCTCATTATTTTACTCATTTCCTCTTTCTTATGAATCTCCTTCATTTGGTCTATTATCCTCTAAGTTTGGTTCTTATTCATTTCAATCTTTGACATCTATGTCTTGTTCTAATATCTAATACTTGTTTTTGAAGTTGTAAGTTGTTTATGTTATTTTCCTTATTTTTCCTAGAAGTTAATTTATGTATAACCTCATCCTTAATCCTATCATCCACCTGCATGACATTAGTAACTTATAAAAAATGGTTGTTCCATTTTATTTGGACTTTCCACTTTCCTTGGTTGAACTATAATATCTTTCTCTATGTCTTAAGTTGGGCTTGTTTTTGTTCCTGATTGAGTTGAGTCCACATTAACTGGAGTGAACTTCATACCTAAGATGTCTATGTAGGCCTTATCTAATTCTATATTTTCTCATACATTCTATTATGAAGTCTAACCAAATTTGTTATGAGATATATGTGGGATTTTTGTTTCTGATTTCTTAAAGGAGACTTTGCCCTTTCTATCTCATACTTTAGCATTTGTGTATGAATGACACACTTTCACTAAGTGTCCTAATTCATGTCTTTTATCACACATAAAGACTAATCTTTCAAATTAAATCTTATATTCTCTGATTCCATAAAGTGTGTGTAGGAGTATATAATTTGGAAGCTCTTGATTGACAAAGGGAGTCACACAAAATCTAGCATGCACCAATTTAGTTTATGCCTTGATTGTTGATTCTAAGGTTATGAGATATCTGATACATTTATCTATGATTGAAAATATATCCTCTTCCTAAAAATATATAAAAATACTTGGAAGTCTAACCCAAATGTGCATTTGGTTTATATTTTCCTTTTTAGGCTCAAAATTTGGTTTCTATTTTTTGAGAAAAAGACTTGATTTGCCAAAAAACCATGGTCTTTAGGCTATAATATTATCACTATATTTTAGGTTGTTGAATCTAATCATAAAAAAACCATTTACCATTTCCAAGATTTCCATGTGTCCCTTTGTGGTGCATTTTGTCTTTGCCCAAGCTTTAAATGTGTCTATGTTAGGTCTTGCACCCATAAACTTGCCCATAAGTGCCTGATTCATCCTTGAAGAGGCATGATGTATGAGTGCTAGGGTGATTTATACATGTAATATCTTCCCATCCTTGATGGTTTTTAGATACTCCATAGGTTTTATTTTCATTTTACCCATGGAACCCTTCAATCTATCACACCAAGAAGATTTGTCTAGATTCATCTTGGGGTAAGAGGAGTCAGTGTCTAACCTTTTTCCTATGAGATTATTTGTGCCAATAATTCCCCTAATAATTCATCAAACCTATAGGCCCATGTGATCATAAATTCCCCATATCCATATCCTTTCTCCTTCTCTAAGTTTGGTTTTGAAATTTTGGTTTCTTTCCCATGTCCTATCTCATCTTGACCTACAAAACAATTGTTATCTTCTACCTTGTTCATTATTGAGCCCTTCATGACCATTAATAGGTAGTGTTTTTCCTTATTTATAAAAGTATAATGTTATACATGGTAGGAATCCATATAAACTTATTAAAAACACACTATAAAAACTAATATATAGTCTACTAAAAATGTGATAACTTCCTCATTCCTCAATAAAATTCCATTCTTCCAATTGTTTTATAATTCTAATTTGATGAGAAAAAATATAGTAAGGATTTCAATAAATCATTTTTTAATTTTATATAAGTTTTATGTTGAACAACACCCACTTATGGGTTCTATACTCATATTCCCATGAGGATAAAATTTATCTATGAACCCATACTAGATATTGAAAGGTTGTATTTAGTTTTTTAGACTACATATGACAAGTTAAAATACTAAAAGGTCATAATTGGTTACAAGCTTAAAAAACTAGCAGGCCATATATTATTTAAGTATTTTCTAATTTAAATACATATAAATATAATTATTTTTAATATTTATGATAATATAGACCCCCATAATTGTAAAATTTATAAAAAATAATTAAAAATGATAGGTCCCTAACAAGAGGTTGTCCTTAAAAAAGTTATAAATTATAATAAGGATAAGTTAAGAATTATAGGATTCCCATGATGATGAATATTACCTTAGTGTCTTGTATTCACTCAAATTCTATCATGAATACTTGATAATATTGGTTTTATATCAGTTTTACTTTAATTGACTTGAACACTTAATCCATACCTATTTCACCATCTCACTCTATCGTAAGCACATATATTGACCTATGCCTTTCCATGTTTGTATCTCATTCCTACATAAATGTTTTTAATCAATAAAATATTCTCTAAAAATTTGTATGGATATCTTAGATCTTAATTTTCAAATGTTACACTTCATGACAAAATCACCCAATATGGGTCAATAATGGAAGTTGATTTTGACCCCTATGGGTTGATGTTTTATTTTTATTAGCAATGACTATTTTTAAAATTTAGACCATCCTTTAAAAATTGGTCCAAATTTTTAAAATAGGTAGCATGAGGTTTCCCCTTTTGGATAGATATAAAGGCACATCTAAGTAACATATTCTACCTTTTGTAAATTTTATATTGAGGTACACTTGCACTATTTCACACTTATCAAGAATTCCATATTATTTCCAAATATAATTCTAATAATATAAATTATTCCTTAGCAAAGTCAAGATCCTATTATATACAAGTCAAATTAAATCATTATGAAGTATTCAATCCATCTCTATATGCATACATGTAGGCAAAGGAGAGAAATCACACAAAGCACTCTAAGTGGGAGAACTATGTGGGATTTATTTCCTTCTTAAGATTATTGTATATGTAGGAAATGATCAATCATCATATGGGTATATTGGGGTTATATTATCATATTACACTCCCCCCTTTGTCTTTACAAGTTTGCAATCCCTTAAAGGATTTAAAATTTGAAGAAGTTCCTTGTAGCACATTCATGTACATTTAAAGGTCAATTTTACACACAGGCATTTTTTAAGGAGACATACATGATTATGCCCTAATTTTTTGTAGAGGATAAAATTGACTAGTATAGGAAAATAGTTTCAATCGATCTTGTCCCCTTTTTTACATTCTTGACCCTAGACAATCATTGTCATAGTTTTAGTTTCATTGTCACAATCATATTTTTTATCACTTACAACCACTTTATAGTTTCAAACATTCAAGTTAAAGACATAATATAAATAAATATTTTGTGTTGTTTTTATTTAACCTTATTTCATTTATTTAAGCTTTGACAATTCAATAATTTTCTTTAATTTTGATAGTTACAAGTTTTTTACAACAATTTCTATATTTCTATTTATTTTATCTCAATTAAAGTTAATACAAAAATTAATTCCAAATTCTAATAAAATATATTGGTGAACTTTCAAATTTTATTTGAGCATTACTTTAATTTTTCTCCTAAGGTTTACATAAATTTTTGAACATACAACACTAAAATATCTTTCATTCAACCTTGGATATAATATTTGACACTAAAATAATTTGATTTTAACCTTGGATTTAATAGCTAACACTAAAAGCACTTTATTTTGACCTTATATATGATATTTGACACTAGATAATTTTATTTTTACCTTGGATTTTAGGGGAATTTACTAATCTCCATACAATTATTTTTCCCTTTTTAAGGATCTAAATTTCATTCTTTTGTTACTTCCATTTCAACTTTTAAATAATCTATGGCTAAATTTGGATGAGCATAAAACATTTTAATACATACTCATCTCAAGGATTCACTAGTTATCCCACACATCCTATACTTACACTATTTCAAATAATAAACAAGTCATCAATATGGATTGGACCATGCAACCTTCATCTCCTCCTATTCATGTCATTAATACATGTACCCCCATCCCAATTGGACCAAATGAAATCACTATAGAAGAAGTGTCTCAATATTTTATTAAGATTATCATTCCCCTAACATTAAAAAATATCCATCTCATAGCCTCATACATGGTGAATAAATTCCCTATAAATTCCTCCTTGTCATCTTCTTGATAGTGCAAGTCCATTCCTAAATTCTAAGCTTATTCACTTAAAGAAAAAGGTACAAGGTAGATTTATCAAGAAAGATAGTATGGGTATGTATATTTTATAAAATTAATAGTATAAATGAAGTATGAGAAGATTAATAAGGAGTTTAAGAGGGTGACTAAGTGAAAATTTAAAGTTGGAGGATAAGTATTGAAGTTAAAAATTTAATAAAGTATGTTCATCCCTTTAGTGAAAATGAGGAAGAAATTAAGAGAAGTCATTTTATAACATCCTACCATCATTTTAAAGGATTATATTATTTTTATTCAACATTATATGGATTATTATAAGGGAGGATTAAAATTCTTGAAATAAATATCTAATGTGTTAAATTCCCCTTCAATTTTAAAGAATGTTTAATATTATTTTAAATCCTTTTACAATACGCATATCTCTACAATAAATCCTTAATTAGAGTAATTAATTATAAGACAAAATTTAGTGATACATATATGAGGTAGAAAGTATAAATATTTATATTGTCATGATCATGAAATTTAATTAGTGAAGGCTAACCCCTAAAGGGAGATTTATGTTTTAAATTAACATAAATTATCACCAAGCCATCCCTAAAGAATTCAAAAGATGAGATATGAAAATAATGTAAAATTTGGTTAAGCATTCCAATATTATGGAGGTATATACTCAAAGGGTGACTAATTTATTTTACTTATGAGGCCTAAAAATAAAGAAAAATAAGAAACTTCTATTTAAAAGATAATATTTTGGATTGTTTGCAAGTCATTTATGACTACATTACGAAATCAAGTGAAGGAAGTTAAAATGGTGTTAGATAACATGGTAAGTGGATTTATGAGGGAATATTTTAATAATATTAATAGAACTCACATTATCTATGAAATATTTTCATAAATATTTATGATTGTAATAAGGAACTAAGTTAATTAAAATCACAAGTCCATATAGCCTAGTATTATGCTCAATGCACCAAGGAGTTATAGGTAAATTAATTTACATCATGTCAAACATTTATAAATTAAATAATTTTATAGGATCATTACTCTACTATGGATTTAATATGGGAGGCAATGGTCCATGACATAAGGAATTAATTTATGATTTTTATAAAATTTGGTGAAGAAGTAAATTTAGATCAAGAATGTTAGTCAACAAAGTTATGTCCCTTCTTTAAACTCATTATTTATCATAAGTATTTTTAGTTTTTAATATTTGAATGGTGGAGGTTTGAATAAAAAATATATTCTTTAATTTTTTATCTTAATATAAGGCACATGATTTTTCTAAAAATCATAAAGTTTAAATTGGTATTTTGGTGGTTTTGCATGGTTGAAGCTCAACGTGATATTTATGGAAAGGCTAAGTAATACATGATGTTTTTATATTATTTTAATATTAAAGTATGTATGTTGGAATTATTGTAGATAAAATGTTATCAACCATTTGATCTATCAAAGAATAATATTTTTAGGATCCAAGAGTTGGTGATTTTCCTTTCGAGTTAACAAATTTTATGATTTAGGTCCAATCATTAAGACTAAGTAAATGTGATTTACAATTTGAAATCAAGAAATGATTTTTAGGTAACTAAAATAATTATCTGTAATTATTATTTTACTTAGTATATTACATCAGATTTAAATTGATGTTATGAAAATCTAGTATTTTCAAGTTCATCTTAAAATCTAATGACGGTTTTAACTCATTTAGAGTAAATATACGTCATTTTAAGTATTTAAAATTACTTTTACTAAATAAAATACCATTTTTTTATATTTTATTTATTGAAGGAGTCCCATTTTTATTTTATTATTTATAACAAAGATATTATTTTGAAGAACAATTTGATAAAGTCTTAAATGGTAAGTGTATATTATAAAACATATATCTATTGATAGAAAAAAAATTAAAGTAGTATAATTATTTTGATCTTCGTATCCAAATGTGATCCTAACCCCTAGATTATCCAAGTTTTTCCTACCCTTAGTAATATGAACAATGATTATATCTCAAGATTTAGATCCATAACTAGTTATGCCCTAAAATTAGGGGCTTAACCTAATTGCATTCTTCATGAGTCAAAAATTACATCAACATGGATGGACTAAGTTTATTAATTATAATATTATAAGGATTCATGATTTAAAAAATTAATGTTCGATTTTAAATCTGCAATTTTTACCCTTTTAGTAGATAGACCAAAAGCTATGCAATTCAAAGGAATATATGCTCCAAATTTATAGGTGGATCAGTTTATAATATTCAAATAAATCCACATGTTAAGTGTAATATAGTGATTTTATTACTTTATAATTGATAAATAGATAAAATTTATAATATATCTTTTAAAAGTGTGTATGTATGTGATAATATGTTTATATACTTATTTTGATAAGGAATTTGTTATCCTTGCTTATTTTAAGTTAATAGTTCAAAAATGAGGACCCTTATGCTCATTGTTTTGAAACATATCATTGTGATAACATGTTTAGTTTTTGTAGATGATAAAGGGGACCTACTTATTTAATGAGGATAATTATGCTCCTTTTAAAGAAGGTAAATGTTTTTATTTTACATGATACTCTTTCATGTTAACATAATGAATGGTTGTATTTAACAAGAGGTTCAAGATGGTTATTTTGATTGATAGATAGTTCATTTGTTCATATAATAGATAATTAAAATACTATTATTGATTCATTATAAAGATAGTTCAATGTTAGTATATATGAGTTTGATTGGTAATTTAAATATTAAAAATACTCATGTAATAATATGGTTCAAACACTTTGATATATATTTTAATTAGATAAGATAAAATAAGATGGTTAAATAAGATCTAGAAACCAAAAAATTTAAACAAGAAAAACAAGACCCAAAATCAATATTCAAAGCCACAATGGGCAATAAAATAAAGGACTTTAGCTAGTCATAAACCAAAACCATAATAAAATGACCAAACACAATCTATCCAATAGAGATATTATAACAAACTAAATAGATTCAGAAAGATCCTTGGACCCTTTTTGGTTCTCTAGGGTTGCATGTTTTATCTCCTCATCCTTGTCCTTCTATAGGTCCAAAACTGCTCTACCCCACATATGTTTACTCAGGCCTTTTATGATCCCCTTCATGATTTTCTTCATCAATGTTTTGGGAACCATTTTGTCTTTTATAATTAGTTGAGTGTCCTTAGTTACATCTAAGTTGGTCTTGGAATCAAGGTATATTTTATATTTATGATTTTTTAATCGTATTTTTTATTAATGAAGTTTAGTTTGATCTTGTCATTCTCAGCCTTCAAGTTGTTCCACTCCTTGATAAGACTTGCCATAGCCCTGCCCATATCCATTAGAATTTCCTATAATGTATTGAGCTTATTTTTACATTCACAAAAAAGATCATCTAGTTCACATATTTCCTTTCCCTTGTTACCATCCTTCTCTCCCCATAAAATGGTGATGTTTTTAGGTTTTTACCCCCTGAAGTGGGGGTACTAACTTCCATATGTTTACCCAATTTGGAACCTAAGGGGGTTTTGAATATTTTAGGTGCTAGAAAAAGGGGAGGTGGGTTGAGAATTGATAGGGATGGAGGTATTTTCTTCTTTTTATAGGATTTCAAATTCATCATAAGATGAGTCAGCCATGGGGGTGGTTTAGATTGGTAGTTTGAGATTTTCATTCTTAGCCTTCAAGTTGTTCCACTCCTTGATAAGACTTGCCATAGCCCTACCCATATCCATTAGAATTTCCTAAAATACATTGAGCTTATTTTTACATTCACAAAACAGATCATCTAGTTCATAGACTTCCTTTCCATTCTTACCATTCTTCTCTCCCCATGAAATGATGATGTTTTTAGGTTTTTTTACCCCCTGAAGCAGGGGTATTGACTTCCATATGTTTACCCAATTTAGAACTTGAGGGGGTTTTGAATATTTGTGTGCTGGAAAAAGGGGAGGTGAGATGAGAATTGATAGATATGGGGGTATTTTATTCCTTTTGTGGGATTTAAAATTCCTCATCATATTAATTAGCCACAGGGGTGATTTAGATTGGTTTACCCCTCAATTGTTCACCAGTTTGAACCAACAGGAATATTAGGCTTTGGTGAATTATATCATTATCTTGACTAATCAAGTATTTGAGGTTGGTGTTGTCTAAATATTTTATTAGATAAATAGGAAAACTAATTTTTTAACCATGTAAATGATTCAGCAAGAGAAAATGGTGAGAAAATATCAAGGTAAACTTACCCTTAAGTGTTAGGTACTTCATAGCTTGAAGATAAATATGATGTAGGAGCATCACTAGTTGGTTCCAATTTCGAATTAAAGTGAATGTGATAGGTCTCATAGTGTCCCTTATAGTTTTTAGGATTCAATAAGATTCATTAGATGTGTGTTTGTTATCATTTAGATCTTTCCCACCAAAAACCATAATTTTCAATATTTAAATGTTATAACTTACTTTGTATGGTGTTTTAAGATCTTGGGAAGAATGAAAATGTTTTTAAATGTTTGTATCAAGTCCTATTCGATCATAGGAAAGTGTATGCATGATATATTACGTATAAGTCATGAAAATAAATCTAATTCAATAAACATAAAAAGAAACATGCATGTTGTAACTACCACCTACGTGAGATTGGCCAAAATGTAGGAGTTGTCTTACATTATAAAGTGAAATAAAAGGTGATTAATTTATTTAGGTGTGTTGGGATGAATATAATAAGGATATTAATATGGAATAACTTTTATTGGATAAATATGGAGCTTCAATAAAGTTAAGGAAGTGAATGAACTCTATCTACTTGGAGGAGTCTGTTCATAGAATAAATATAAGTATGAAAGAATTGAATAAAGGGATATGTTTGAATAAATATTTTTAGATTATTATTAATATAGTTTATGTGTTTTTATGATAGGTATGAGGGTTTTATGATTCTTTAATCTTTAATCAGATAATAGGGTGATCATCTATAACACAATCTTATTGAGGATAATTTTATGTTTTGGAACCTTTGTATGTATCTTGATATAAATGTTAAACTTTATTAGAGTACAAATAATTTTCAATAGTTATTGATAATTTAATAATTTTATATTTTATTTCCTTACATACAATTTTTTTTAGAAATTTACTCTCAAATTACAAATCAAATTATGTTGTACAGTTCAAGTTGATAGTACTCTATTTTGAACACAGACTAGAAAGAAGAGAATATGGGAGTTGAGTATATCCTTAAAGTTTTTTTAAGTTATAATATATTATGGAGTTAAATTTTTTTAAGATAATTTATTTTTATACTTAATAAATCGATTATTAAATTGATAATCTATAGTATAATCCCCTTAAAAATAATCCTGTCATGCATAATCTAGATTTTCTATCAAGTTTTTTATGGAAGATGGATATTTGAGATATATTTGAATGGTTTGGAATAAAATAATTAGTATATATTATATTAATATTAATTTTTATCAATTTTGAGTTTTAAATATCCATTATAATCATTTTAGTCTAATGAAATCTTCAAATAGACCCTCAAGTCCACACAAAATTCTAGAAACTTGGTTGTTGGGGGTGTTTTGAGATTTTCAAAGCATAAATATTTGTTATAAAAGGTATATTAATTTTAAAAATAATTAATACATTTATTTAAGGTTTTTAAAGTTATGATAAATTCAAATTAAGCCCTTTTGTTGGTCCTCGGGCCTTTACATGCCTAGTTAACACTAAACTAGGGTTTTGAGAAGAAAATTGGAATATCTTGTGATTCCATATATTAAAATATTAAAAAATTGTTATATAATGTTTTAAAACATTATTTATAATAATTTGGAGTTTTTTAGTTGGTATGGTATGGTTCTGTATGGTATCCCAGTCTGAGGCATTGAAGAAAGCATAAGAAAACTAGTTGGTAGAATGGGGTACATAGTTAAGTGGTCTCCCTTGTGAGTTGTGTCCTAAAAAATTATGTGGAATTGTTATAATATACAAGGTATATTTAAATATTTTTATTTTTAATATATTATATCAACCATGCAAACCAAAGATATTTTTATGTTATGAGGGCTACGAGGATTAGGCCTAATAATTAAGGTTAATGAGAGAAAGGCAAGGAAAGAAAAGGTATGTAATATTAATATCAATTGATTCAGGTTGGATTAAGTATGAGAAACATTTAGATGATTATGGAATCCATAAGTAAGGCCTTAGGTCCAATAAAACACTTAGGAGGTATGCATTAGGCCTATTAGACCTAATATCCCTTAAAGGGCCAAAGTGAGAAATAAGACAAGTCAAGTGAAGAGGAAGCTAAAAATAGTTAAGAGGCATGATATAAGGTAGGAAAATATTTTTGAATGTTGATTAAAATTTCATGGATGCATGGTGAGGGTGGAAGGGAATTAATCCTAGTCAATCCTAGAGGAGGCATTAGAAGTGAAAGACAAGTTGAGATTGAAGAAGTTCTAGGCTGATTGAGAGGTCCTTAGGGGGCTCAAGGAAATGGTAGTGAATGATTGATAAATATTAAAGTGTGAGAGAGATCAATAAAATATTCAAGAATATATAAATAAATAATGAGATAAAGGCTACCCATGGGATTAAAAAACAAAAAAATTGGTATTAAAGCTAATGTGTTTGCAAAGTAATAAATAGGTTTATATTTAAACTGCATCAAAATATTCAGCCACTAACAAGGAAGATTATACCTCTTAAATCATTTATTTTCTCTCTTCAAGGCTACACCAGTGTAGAATAACTTATACATTAGTTCCAATTTTCTATTTTTATCCTTAAATTCTTTTAGCCCCTCACAGCTAATTCTAGTTACTTTACTAATGCATTCTTCTTTGAAAACAATTTTTATGCTCCGTATCCTTACAATTCATTTGTTCCAAGACAAAATGAAATATTTCAATAACTTTACATGATGCCCTATAATTATTTACATGAATTTGATTAAGACTCTTTTTGGATCTCCTTCTAATCCTATGCATTACCCTAAGCCTCCACATAAGATAATGGTTCTAGTCTATCTCTATTGCCTACTATTTCCACCAATTTCTTATCCCTCAAATTTTGGAATAGAATGCTAGCCTTTCTCATCCCCATAGGTGTATTTTAAGAATGAAATACTATGATAGTTCTTATAAATCTTTGTGATTTGGACTTTCATAATAAAATAATTAAACATGAGGGGATTAAAACTTCACATGCTTAAAAATGAGTCTCTTGTTTGTCTCTAGTTCCCAAAGAAATTATGACTTTCAATTTGAATCATTATTTATTACATATAATAAATGAAATGGTATGTTGTTGTCTCCTTACCATATGACCATTGAGGGGGATCCAACTCTAAAGTAGGCAAGGTTATCCACTGTCGAGTTCCTCTCCCTAAAAATATGACCTATGGAGACTTCACTAAATAGAGCTATGATGTGTTTGTAATCATTAGTGATGTTCTTGATAGTATTAGAGAGAGTGATCTTACCATATATGACATTAATGATGTTAAGTAAATCCCTCTCAATGGCAATCTTGGCTGCATTGGAATGTGAAGCAAGTTGGATGCCCTCAAGGGGGACCATTTCATCAACCATGTGGTTGGTTTGAACACTAAGGGGACCAGTATAGGCTATCATAACCTTCCCATTAGGATATATAATTTTTACCCCCATCCAACCTTGCCTATATTACCTTTAGAGGCCCCACCAAATTTAATCTTTAAACATTTATGATGAGGGTGCAACCACTAGGTTGAGTGTTTATGCACCAACAACTTGGTAATGTCAAGAGCTTGGGAAAGGTTCTAATTATTAATAATGTAAACCTTAGAAGGAGAACTTGATACCTTGCTTTTGGGGTGAAAGGTGTAGTAGTTATCTAAAATAGTAGGATGTAAGTGCAGGAAGATGGACTCTATGTTCTTCCTTTTGTTAGAAAAAATGTTATTTTTCCTCGCCTTCCAAATATCCCAAAATAGATGAGTAAGGGCCAAATTCCACAAGAAAGAGAGGGAAGGTAAGGCCCAAGGAGTTTTCCATTACATAATGAGGTTCTAGATAGAGCAAGGATGGACCTAGAAATCCTAAATTTATAGATCAACAAATATAATAACAAGGATCTAAAAGGATAGGTCAGGAAAATGTGGTAGATGGATTCCTCAAAAACATTAAAAATGGCACACCTATTTGGGATGTCCATTCCCATCTTGGATAAATTATAATTAGTGAGAATTATTTTAAAGGTAATTTAAATTACATAATACAATGCATTAGATAGTTAATGCAAATACATGAATGTACTTACTCATAAATAGTATGAATTCTTAATTTACTTGATGCATATTTTAATTTTTTTAACATTCAAGTTTGAAAGATAGTTAAAATTATAAGAGCCTTTCATTTAATAGATAGATAAAATGTTAGTGTGTTTATATGATAAGTAAATAAAGTGTTTATATGGATTAAAAAATGAGAAAATAAAGTAAATACAATATTAGAAAACCTTATGTATAGTAATATGCATGTACATAGGTTTTTGAGTAGGGTATTAGGTACTTAACATGGAGATAACAATTCCATATTAAAATTTATTCGCATATAAACCTTAAACCATGATTTGGATAGATGAATCTATTACATCATGATTTCCTCACTAAACATGATTTGATTATTAAATAGGTATTATGGGGTTAAGGTTATTTAAATATTGTTGTAGAAAACTATTTTCATTATGATGGTGTATGGACATACATATGATCATTATTTTTTGTCACTCTTTAATTGATTTAGTTAGATGTACATGAGTTTTGTATGCATGTGTATGATGCTTATTTAGTATTATTTTTATTTATTAACATTTGTATTGATTATTTTGTTTATAAAATAACTACCATTTGCATTTTTGAGGTGGATGCATGATAAATTCTACTCTTCAGTTAGATATGGAGGGAGAGTATCATCAAGGAGGATGTTGTAGATGAAAATGTTAGAGGTGTTGAGATTTGATAATGAACTCAAAACCCACCACATAGAAAAATAAATGAATGATTACTTTCATTTCATTATGTTTGATTAATAGATGCTTGGATGTGTTGATATGGTCTAGATTAGTGTTTTGATGCTAATCAATATTATTTACAACTATGATTATTTGTTATGATTATGTCATTACTGCCATTATATAATGTAACAATGGTATACATTTTTTTATTATAATTTTGGATAACTATGTAACCTCTTATAGGTGTGTACCTATAACATTCAACAAAAGTATTATTAGAACATGAACATATATATAATCATGACATAGAAACAAATTGTATTTTTGAACATATAAAAAAATGGTTTTATTAAACTTATCTAACCTAGACCTAAGGGGTACCTAGGGTGATTTAAGTTTTGAATATGTAAGGGATTATCTAGGTATAGAGTCTTGATTTGATTAATGTTTAGCTTTGACTATCCTATGTTAAAATGGATAGGCATTCTAGATATTATTAAAACATAATATTATGTTTAATTGACATAATATGATGTCAACCTTAATTAGACAATCACCATTTTGGTTTTGGTTGCTTGGTCATTTAAACCATAAAAACTATGATGCTGAGGGTTTGAATGAGTTAGAAGGAAATGATGGAGAGTTTTTGTTGTGTGGTAGTCAATCTGGGAGATATGGAGAGCATGCTAAGAATTTCTTGTTTGATGGTGAGTCTTTCTTGGATAAATTATGGAAGAGAATGGTTTGCATGATATTAGGGGTTTTTGAAATGCATGCATAGAAGGGTAAAAATACTAAAAAGAGAATATGGAGTTTTTGGATATGGAGGTTAGCTAAGGTAGATAGAGGAGAATGAAAGAAAAGAGAATAAATTTTAGTTGTAAACAAAAGAGGTAGACTACTTTGGCAATTAAGAGGTAGGGTTTTTATTTTAGCTAACTCTAAAATCTTATATTCCTATTATATAGTTTGATAAAATTGCTTGGGGTTTCTTTGAATATAGGTTTATAAGTATAAAACCCTATAGTGGGTTATGGTTTGAAATTTTTGGATAAGTATTTCCCCCAAAAAATTAGATCCATGATTCGATTGTGTAACAAGTATACAAATGGTTAGGGTAAACAAAACCATTGTGTGTTTAGTTTATTGGCTTGACTAAGAAATGGATTTTTTTAGGTTATATGCATGAATGAGTGTTATTTGGACTATTTATTCACATTGTTGTGTATTAGTTCCTTTATGCCTAAAAATGGTTGAGTATAAATGAAATGGCTTAAATACATTACTTTGGTTTTGGGTTTGAATCATGGTTCAAATCAATACTAGACTGTGTGCTTTAGTTTATTTATTTATTCATTATTATAAATAGAGAAAAGAATGTGTTATAAAAATGTGTCAAAAAACTTGAGTAATAATATAATGGCTTAAATATTTGTTCTTTTTAGGATATAAAACATGGTTTTAATGTCTTTTGGTTGACTGTGTTTGTTATAAAAAATTAGTGAATGTGTGTTCTTTGATTTCATTATAATATATTGAAAGGTTTATGTATTACTTATTTCATTGGAATATAATGAAAGACTTATGTGTACCTTTATCAATAAATGACTAAGTTATTATTTTAGATCTGTGTTTTAGAATGGTGTTACTGGTATGATTTGGCTAAGTAATATATTATTTTGATTAAAGAATGGTTGAGTATTTTATTATGTTATCACTTGGATAGTTATGTTAATTAACCATGCTTAGATTAGTGAGTCATTATTTACAAGCCAATTATGTGTAAATTCCTATGCATACCATGTGTTAAATACATTCATTAAATGGTTATGTTGGCTATGTATAAAATTTATAGACAACTATGTATATAAATGATTTCCTTTTCAACTCAATTAATAGTTTATTGACTAGGTATAACTGGTTATTTTTTATTATATATAAATAATTTTTACATTGATTGAGTATTAAAATTTGTGGTAAATAGTATATAAAATATTATATTATCTAAGTATGAATGTTGTGAGTCAATTATATGATTGTTTGTGTATGGTGAGTCGATCTTACATAAGGTTGTATGGGATGACTGAATATCAACTTGAATTCGTTTGTATATCATTTGGGTATGTAAGTTTTAATTATTTGTGCATATGTTATTAAGAGTCATTTGTGTTTTATTAGTGTTGAATATGTATAATCAAATTATGAACTAACTAATTATCTTCTTATTTGATGGGACTATTATTATTTTCTCTAAGTTATTTGAACAATTTAGATATTAAGACTATATGTTGAGTCTTAGATGTTTAATCAGAGGTTAAACTTGTATTTTTTAAATACATTGATGTACCATATGG
Source organism: Torreya grandis (assembly GCA_037957365.1). NCBI lineage: Eukaryota > Viridiplantae > Streptophyta > Pinopsida > Cupressales > Taxaceae > Torreya > Torreya grandis. The sequence goes on from JARHVA010002154.1 coordinate 443,377, forward strand.
TATGTAATAGTGTTAATAATTTATGTTTTAAGCATTCATTTTGATTTTTTGAATTTTGTGTGATGTTAATTTATTTATATATATTTTTAAATATGAATTATATTCCTTAAGTAGGGCACTTAGAATATGAACATATATACATATGTATATAAGTAATAGTTCATAAAGATGATTATATATTATTTATAAATAGTTCATAAACACACACATATGTATATAAAAGTTATAACTTACAATTACATATACACACATAGATATATGTATGTATGTATGTATGTATGTATGTATGACCATTTATATGTATATATTATGCCATTTGGAAATCGGTGGCTAAGGGATTTAAATGTATATAGATATAAGTGAACATACTTGATATAGATGTTTGTTTAAAATATGAATTTATATTCATATAGTAGGGCACTTAAAATATGAATATATATACACACATATATATGTAATTATGGATTATACATAAAGATGATTATATATTATTTATGAATAGTTCATAAACACACACACACACACACACACACACACACACACACACACACACACACACACACACACACACACACACACACACACACACACACACACACACACACATGACCTTTTATGTGTATATATTATGCCATTTGGAAATTAGTGGCTAAGGGTTTTTAATGCATATAGATATAAGTGAACATACTTGATACACATTTTTATGTGGATAATTTGGGTTGTGATTATATGTTTGTTTAAAGTGAATAGGTTTATTCATATGCCAATTAAGATTTATATCATTAATTTATAATATGTTGTTCATTTATAAATTGTGAGTGAATTGATTAATAGTTGATCTTAGGATTTACTAAGAATTTCCTGAATTATATTATTTTTTATTAAAATACTTGTGAACATGGTATGTTTGTAAAGAATTGATAAATTATCAGACATTATGATGATTATTAGAAAACAATTATATTTTAAATATTACCTTATTTGAAAATGGACTTTGGCTATATTTGAACTTAGGAAATATTTAGTTGAAATTAAATTGTTATTAATTAACATAAGTTTATTTCAATATTTATGTTATTTAATTACTATGGTATTAAATAGAAATCTCTATGAGAAATATATGGAATTATTATATATGGATTAGTTAGTAATATGGTATTAATGACACTAATGATTATTATTATGAGATGAGTTCTCATGCATATATTTAGAGTCATTAATACTTAGATTGAATGAAATTTGATTGAGTGTGTGTGTGATTATGATTGATCTAATAGATTATTAAACTATATGAAAACTTTAGACAAAGTAATTTTTATAGTTAAAAATTATCATTTCATCTATTTGACTATATGTATATATGCACAATGTCATGTTAGAACCAAATTCTTTATGATATGTTACATGTAGCTATAATCTTACAACAAATGGTTTCTAGTTGACCTCTCAATACCTACACCATTATCATCTACTCATCCATGAAAAGAGAGACATTAATTATTTAGGAATTATGAAAGGGATACATGTTTCATGGTTAATATGGAAAATAACTCTAATAATGCTCTCCCTATCCTCTAGTAGTTAGCCAATAAAGACTTTTACTCAGATTTCAATTTATTTACATATAACGAGTTTATGGACACTCATGAGTTCCATGGAAATGTTAGGAATATATAGCATAGAGAAATATTAATGAAATAAAGATGGAAATAAAATTCAAAAAAATTAATACAAGAGAAACATAGATCTAATGTGGTTCACCCAAAATGAGATACTTTCACAAAGAAATAACTAGTTCTCTTATTCATTCCAATAAATGAAGGGATAAACCTAAAATACATCCAATGCAATCTCTTCTTCACTCACATACAATGTGCCTCCATGATTACAATTCCCTCATATCAAAATTGGGTTACATATTAGGTAAAAAATTCACCAACATAATTTATACCATTAGATATATGACCTAATAGTGATTGGTTTAGATTTACTATGAAAGAATAATATTATACAATGTATTTTTCATAAAATTTTACTTTAGGGGTGCTACCCCTAAACCCTCACTAGGGGGGATCTAAGTATGGTCACTTTCTCCCCTAAACCCCCATGTTGATCTTAGTTTGGCGGGGGGGGGGGGTGCATTTCCTCCCCACACCCCCATTAGGAATTGGGCATTATAATAAGATAAGGATCCACCATCCAATGAGTTAATGTAAACTCATTGGTTCCATGGAACATTGTATTTATTTATATAATATTTGATGTAAAAACATTATATTATTATACTTGAAAAATAATAGTTTGGTTATTCTTATTGTATAATATTATTGTATTAACTTTCAACCATTGGTTGAGTTACTATTATTTAGTGGTTATACATTTATGATGGACTAAATTTGTAATTTTATTAAATGTGATAAGTTGATCATTATCTAAATGAATCATAACTAGTTTATTATGAAATATGAATTTAGTTAAAGATAAATTAACATATCTTAATTGGGAATAATCTGATTTGATTATTAAGTAAAGTTTTTTTTTAAATACTCTTATTTAAGTTAAACCTAGTGGGGTTCTAAAATTATGGTATTAGAGCTGAGTCTTAAATTCTAGGACTTAATGAGTCCACTAACGTATTCATAATATCCTATCAATCAAAAAGGATAATGTTGTGTGGTAGACTTAGAGGTGAAGGTACTTAAAACACCAATCCTCCAGTAGATCCAAACTAATTTTCCATAGATCAAGCTACAAAGTTGGATTAAATTCTCATTGACATGTATGAAACTAGAGACTAAATCATGGTCTTAGAGAAGAAAGTGCATGGGAATATTGATTAAGTCAATCAGGAAGAGGATGAAGAACATCTTATTCAATATGAAGGTCAATAAGAGCATATGCATGATGAGGTACCATAGGATGTGAGGGATGATATAGCTACAAACTTGCATGGTATATGAAGAAGGTAAATCCTCCTAAGTTTGATGGAATTATAATTGGGGATGCTATTGAAGCTTGGTTGAAAGAAATGGAAAGTAATTTGACATACATAATTACTCAAAAGTTACTAAGATAGTTTGGGGAGTGTATTAGCTTACTAGAGAAGCATCAACATGGTGGGAAAATAAAAATCTTGAGATGAACCTCAACTCTACTACTATCACTTGGGAGCAATTCATGGTTTTCTTCAGATCATGATGGTTACCTCAGTTATTTTTTGACTAGAATCTTATATATTTTTAGAATCTAAAGTAGGGATATCTTCTAGTGAATGAGTACTGGGAATAGTTCCCTACTATCTTAAAATATGTTCCTAACTATTAGTCAAATGAAAGGTTTCAAATCCAAAAGTTCATTATGGTATTAACATGCCAAATTATATGTGAGGTAGATGTGCATGGGCCATCTATAATAGATCAGGTCTTCAAGAAGGTAGTTAAGAAGGAGCCTAAATTGAAGTCTCTTTCTCAAGTTAGAGAGAAATTGAAGAATGAGTTTGGAGGTTCCAAACTAGCTCTTAATAAGAACTAGAAAATGAATGGGAATTCCAAGAATTAGTTAAGGGGTTATAATGCTAAGTTTAGTAACTTATCGTGTAGCAAGAAAGCTAAAGGTGGATTCAAATTTAGTTTCAAGGGAAACCAACAGTTAGAAAGGAAAGGACCACCTATAAGATGTTTCATCTATGGAGGTGATCACTATGTCAGGGAATGTACTAAAGGAAAATATGAAGGAAAATATAAGGTTACTACGTAATAAGCAAACTTTTAGCATAGAATCCATATAGACGTTAATAATCATCAAGATGCTTTTTAAGCTTTACCTATTGAGATTCTAGGTAATATTTTTGGTCAACCTATTTACATTTTGATTAATACTAGAGCTACTGAGTTTTTTATTTCTCCATGTATGCTTTATAAGTTGTCTAGGAATGTTAGTTTAATGGTGAATTCATGGTCAGTGCAATATGAGAATAATTCCTAGGTTAAAGTTGATAGGTGTTTAGTGAAAGCTGAGATTGAGTTGTTTGAATTCACTACTATAGTAGATATTTATGTATATCCACTAGGGTCATATGATGTATTCCTAGGGGTGAATTGTCTTGCTAATCATAAATAAAAGGTATAATACTATTTGAATAAGATAGAGTGTTATGATTATTTTGGGAATCAGAGTCTGATTTAGGATGAGAAAAAGGAGTTAAAACTTAGGTAGATTTCTATAATTCAAATTAAGAAGCCTTAGAGAAAAATATGTCATAAATTTATTATTAAAATAAATGATATAGATGAAATAAATGAATCATCCATTGAGTATTACCCTTTCCTTCAAAAATTTTAGGATGTGTTTCTAGAGGAATTTTTTTGGATTACCACCCAAGTAGGAGTTTGATTTCTCAATTGACATAATACCTAGTTTAGAACTAAAATCCAAGTCACCTTATAGGATCATGACTACAAATTTGGTTGAGTTAAAGGCTCAACTACATAATTTTATATCGAAAGGGTTGATTCGATGAAGTGTGTCACTATGGGGTGCATTAGTCATGTTCATCAAGAAGAGGGATGGTACACTTCACCTGTGTCTTGATTATAAGATGTTGAATAAAGTTAAGATCAATATTAGGTATTAATTGCCTCACATTGATGATCTCTTTGATCAAATGTGTGGGGATATAGCTTTCTCAAATATATATCTCTGATAAGGATATCATCGATTAAGGATTTGAGAAGAAGGTATTCCTAAAACAATGTTTAGAAGTTGGTATGAGAACTATGAGTTTATAGTATTTTATTTTGGGTTAATAAATTCTCTATAAATGTTCATGAATCTCATGAATAGTGTGTTGAGGGACTATTTAGATCACTTTATATTAGTTTTTTCGGATGATATCCTCATTTGTTCTAAGAATGAGGAAGAGTACAACATCTAGATTTGGTGTTGCAACATTTGAGGTAACATAAAATTTATGGCAAGTTGTCCAAATATGTATTTTTCTATAGGAAAGTGTAATATTTTGGATATATTATCTCTACAAATAGAATTTCAATTAATCTAGTGAAGATAAGAGCCATCATGGTTTTTCCATCACCTAAAAATATGCACAAAGTGAGAAGTTTTATGGGACTAGTAAAGTATTGCAAGAAATTTGTTCCAAATTTATTGAAAATGGTTAACCCAATTACCTATCTTCAATTTAAAAATCAGATTTTTGTTTGGTTAGACAAGTACAAGAAAGCTTTTTAGGAGTTGAAAAGGAGGCTTACATCAACACCTTTGCTAAGATTTCTTGATCATAATGGTCAATTATTAGTAATCAATGATGCATCTTGGGATGGTCTTAGAGGAGTTATCATACATGATGGTTTATTTTTAACATATAAGTGTAGGAAACTTAAACCATATGAGGTAAATTATGCTCCACACAATCTATACCTTATGATAATTATGCATGCTTTATAATTTTGGAGCCATTATCTATTGGGGAAACCATTTGAGCTCATTAATAATAACTTAGGACTCAAATATGTCTTCATCCAAATAAGCCTAAATGTTCATCAATGATGTTGGTTAGAGTTCCTATCCAACTATTATTTTGATATTAACTACATCAAGGGAAAGGAAAATAGATTTATTGATGCCCTAAGTTGTAGAAGGTATATATTAGCTTTGGATATTATCAAGAGTACCTTTCATGATCAATTTGTTAAATTATCTCCTGAAGATGAATTCTATGAGCAAGTTAGGAAAGCTTTACCAGAGGATGCTCAAAATCCTAAGTTTAAAGGATTCATGTTGGAGAGTGATGGTCTTTTGAGGTATAATGGTAAAATGTATGTACCTAATAGAGAGAATTTGAGGAGCATGGTACTAATGGAATTACACCATGTTCCTTATTCATGTCATCCTAGAGTGAATAAGCTCATGATTGAGCTAAAACCTCTTTATTTCCAAAAAATAATTAAAAGGGATACAATATATTTTTCATCTCATTTATTGAAGAGTTAGCATGTGAAAGATGAACATGTGCATCTGATAGGATTGGTGTATCCTCATGATATACCAAAATGGAAGTGATAGGTAATTAGTATGGAATTTATCCAAGGTTTTCCATTATCATTAAATTGGCATGACATGATCTTGGTGTTTTTGTCAAACTAACAAAGGTAGCTCTCTTCATACAATGTAATTTAATTGATAATGTACCAATGCTTGGGAAAAGGTTTGTGAAAGAGGTGTACCAGTTACATGGGTTTCTAGAGAAGATCATTTCAAATTAGGATTTGAGGATGACATCTATGTTTTGGTTGAATTTAAATTTAGATTTAGGCACATAGTTGAATTTAAAAATTACACATCATCTAGAAATGGATGGATAAATAAAGAGAGTAAACCAATATATAGAAGATCTTATTCAAATGTATTACATGGATCAATAATATAAGTGGGATAATTATATTCCACTAGTAGAGTTTGATTATAATAAATCATAGCGATCATCTTTAAATATGGATCCATTTGAAGTATTGTATGGAAGGAGGTGTCAAACACAAATCAACTGGGACAAGCTTGAAGATAGAGTGGTCTTTGGTCCTAAAATGCTTATGGAAATAAAGGAGAAATTAAAGTTAATTAGACAAAGGTTGGATGAAGCATATGATAGATAAAAAATCTATGCTGATCTAAAAAGGATAATAAGATAGTTTTATATTGGTGATAAATTATTTTTGAGGGTTAAGTGTCATAAGAGCTTGATTAAGTTTAGTAAATCAAAAAAAGATTTCACCAAGATATGTGGGACCCTTAGAGGTCTTGAAAGTGATAAATCCTATTGTGTATAGGATTACCTTGCCACCATATTTATATCTCTTACATAATGTTTTTCATGTGTCCTATCTTAAAAATTACATAGCTTATCCTTCTCATTTATTAGATTGAAATGCTTTATAGGTTCAATATATTTGGGTGGTCATAATAGAACCAATCAAAATAATTATCACTCACAAACTTAGTTTGAATAATAGAGAATTGTCATAGTGAAAGGTCAAGTGGAACCAATATTCTAAGGATAGTGCCACTTGGAAGGTCTATGATGATTTCTATAGTTTGTTTTCACATTTATTTGTTTGAGTATTTATTTTTATTTTATTTTCTATTATATGCTATTTTATTTCAGAACTTTGGTTTGAAATAAGTGTCATCAAGATGATGACTAGTTTTAGAGGGGAAGGATGTTACATCTTAATTTACTTACTAAACATGATTTGTTTATTAAATAGATATTATGGGGATAATATTATATAATTTTTGTTGTATAAAACTATTTTAATTATGTTGATGTATAAATAGACATATGATTATTTTGTGTGACTCATTACTTGATTGGTTATCTATACATGAGTTTTTTATGCATGTGTATTATGATTATTTAGTATTATTTTGATTTAGTAGCATTTTTATTGATTATTTTGGTTACGAACTAACTACCATTTGCATTTGTGAAGTGGATACATGATAAATTCCACTCTCTAGTTAGATATGGAGGGAGAGCATCATTAAGAATGATGCTACAGATGGAAAGGTTGGAGGTGTTGAGATTCAATAACAAACCTAGAACACACAACATAAAAAAATAAATGCATGATTACTTTATTTTCATTGTTTTTTATTAATACATGATTGGATGTGTTGATATGGTCTAGATTAGTGTTTTGATTTTAAACAATATTATTTATAGTTATGATTGTTTGTTATTATTATGTCATTACTACCATTATATAATTTAATAGTGGTATAATTGTTTTTAATATAATTTTGGATAATTATGTAACCTCTTATAGGTGTGTAACTATAACATTCAACAAAAGTAATGTTAGAACATGAACATATATCTAATCATGAAATTGAAATAAATTGCATTTTTGAACATATAACAAAATGGTTTTATTAAAATTATCTAACCTATACCTAAGGGGTACCTAGGGTGACTTAAGTTTTAAATACCTAAGGGATTATCTAGGTATTAAGTATTGATTTGATTAATGTTTAGCTTTGATTGTGCTATGTTAAATGGATAGAAATTTGAGCTATTTTTGAAACATAATAATTATGGTTAATTAACATAAAATGATTCCAACCCTAATTATATAATCATAATTTTGGTTTTAGTTTCTTGGTCATTCAAACCATGCAAATTATGATGGTGAGGGTTTGAATACGATTTGATAGGAAATGGTGGAGAGTTTGTGTTATGTGGTTGTCAAGTTGGGAGATATGGAGAACATTCCAACAATTTTTGGTTTGATGGTGATTCTTTCTTGGAGAAAGTATGGAAGAGAATGAGTTACCATGATATTAAGGGTTTTCAAAATGCATGCAGATAAGGGTAAAAAAAGTAAAAAGATAAAGGATTTTTTGGATTTAGAGGTTAATTTATGGTAGAGAGAGGAGAATGAGAGAAAATAGAATAAATTTTAGTTTTATACAAAAAAGGAAAAATATTTTGATAGTTAAGAGGTAGGGTTTTTATTTTGGTTAACTCTACAAACTTGTAATCCTATTATACAGTTTGATAAAAAAAATTGGGGTTTATTTGAATGGTGGTTTAGAAGTTTAAAACCCTAGAGTGGGTCAAGTATTTGGCCCTATGGAAGAATTATTTCCCCAATATAATTGAATCCATGATTCAATTTTGCAATAATTTTATAAATGGTTAGTATAAACAAAACATTTTTGTGTTTAGTTTATTAACTTGACTAGGAAATGGATTTGGTTAGTTTATATGCATGATTCAGTGTTATTTGGATTTGTTATTCAAATGGATATGTGTATTAGTTACTTTATTCCTAAAAATTTATGATTATAAAATAAATGTCTTTAATACATTACTTTTGTTTTGGGTTTGAATCAGGATTCTAATATCCAATACTAGACTGTGTTTCTGTGTATTTATTGGTTTATTTTTATAAATAAAGAAAGGACTGTGTGTTATAAAAATGTGTCAAAACACCTAAGTAATAATAGAATGGATTAAATATTTGTTCTATTTGGGATATGAAATAGGGTTTTAATGTTTTTTGGTTGACTATGTTCATTATAAAAATAAGTGAGTGTGTGTTCTTTGATTCATTATAATATAGTGAAAGGTCTGTGTATTACTTATTTCATTAAAATATAGTGAAATACCTATGTGTACCTTGATCAATAAATGACTTAATTTATTGTTTTATATTTGGGTTTTAAAATGGATTTATTGGCATGATTCAACTGAGTATTATATCATTTTGATTAAATAATGGCTAAGTATTTTAATATGTTATCACTTGGATAGTTATGTTAATTGACCATGCTTAGATTAGTGAGTCATTAGTTACAAGTCAACTATGTGAAAATTCTTGTGTGGAATATGTGTTAGCCAAATTTATTAAATGGTTATGTTGGTTGGGTATAAAATTTATAGATAGATATGTACATATATTATTTCCTTGTTAACTGAGTTGATAGTTTATCAACTAGGTATAAATAGTTATTTTTAATTGTGTATAAATAATTTTTATGTAAATTGAGTATAAATTTTTTTGGTAAACATTATATACATGACTATATTAACTAAGTATGAATGTTTTGAGTCAATTATATGACTATTTGTGTATGGTGAGTCAATCTTACATAAGGTTATATGGGATGATTTAATATCAACTTGAGTTAGTGTTGTAACTTGAACTTTCAACCAATGAGGAGATGACAAGTCAATCCTTGTTCAATTGGCACAATGGAACCACCTCAGGGATATGGGTGTCCCGTAAATTGAGGTGGATCTCTAGATGGGGGGCTAATTCCCCTTGATGCATCACTATAGCTTAATCATACTAATAACACTTGGAGGGATGAAAATGGATAAGAATATATGAAAGAAAATATAATATATAGGAGGTAATACACTAAATATATGCTCTACTCACATCCTTTAACTTTCACTTGGAACCAAGGAGAAGTTTTCACATACACTTCATCTAATGACAATCCTCTCTCTCACATCAACGTTTCAAGCATGAGGTCTTAGAGATAACTTAGGATAGGAGGACTTATAAAATAGGAATTATAAGACACTATATTGAATATAATGCTCACTACACATATAACATCAACATCAGACACTTCTTTATAACCTAAAAAGAGAGATTCCAAAACACACAAGGTATTAGGAAGAGTAACATGTGAAGGTAAATAAAACTACACTTGCACAAGACCAATAACCATTGTGTACAATTAGTGAAATATTGAATGAGGTAAAAACAACTATATTTATTATCTCAAGGAAAAAATTTGGTAGGTTTTTTCCATACCAAGGTGGAGAGATAGATTACAATACCAAAAAGGCTAGTTTATATAGAGAATATGAGAGGAGAGATAGAAAATGAAGCTCAAGAGTCATTAGACACTTGTCCAACTGAAAATATAAGTTTTTAATGCATGTAAGAGATATATGGGGTGATCCATGAAATTATAGGAGCTAAAAGTGTCATCTCAAATCATCCAACTCTCGTAAAGTGGTCTAAAACTCCTTTCCTTGCACAAAAAACTATTTCTCATGATTTATCTTCCAAAAATACATTATCACTATATATGATAAAGTTTGATGATGGGTATAAGTGGGAGGGGTTAATAAAAATATCTCACATTCATTTGATTAGCCTCTGATCATTCTTATTATTACAGCCATGCAAAATCATCCATGATAGTCTCAAAATGACACCTTTCCATGCACCTCTCATACTTGGCACCCAAAACCTTCCAAATTTAGTAATTTTTTATATGAAAAAGGAGTAATTACATGTCTCAAAGGTTTCCATAGAATTAGTTTAATAAAATAGGCCTTAATATGATTCCCAAATAGATTTTCACTCTCTTTCACCAAGTGATCACTATTTGCCCATTGAGATGGCTGAAATGAAGGAGATGGAAAATATACTTAGTAGTTAAGATAGCTCAAAAAATTGATATGAGGATTTATAATAATTCATAAAATTTCTCAAAAAAGTCATTTGATATTTTGAAACCTTCCCAATCCTACAAAACACACAAAAATGTCAAAAAGAGCCCTATCTTATACCATCCGTATAGTTGTAGTACAAAAAATTGGCATGATTCATGTCCTTGGAGAGTCTTATAAATATTATAGGTGGTTTCATGTAATTTACATTGCATTTGGATGCTTCAATTTGATTCTTTTCACCAATTGGGTCCTTAGGAGGGTTTACAAGGGTTTTGAGGTGGTTCTAGTCTTAACATTTGTTCATAAAGAATAGATGTTAAAATCCTAAAAAAAATCTACTAAATTAATCTTAGGGACCATATATAACTTCTCAAAATACATCATGGTCCCATGCAAAGCATTGGAAGAGATCTAAGCATTCAAGCATAGCCATTAATGTCTCTTCCATGCATTCTATGAGAGTTTATGTGTTTTTAAAGTCCATAATGGCTTCTTGTTATGATATTATACAAATTATAGGTTTATAAACTTCTTATTGCATATAAATAACATGTCCCAATTGGTCTCCATGTTTGTTTATGCCTTTTCCATCCTATATGTAACTTCTAAGTACTAGGCCTAGACTAGGCCTATTAGGCCTTACCTATAACTTAAACCTAACATGGATTTATAATGAGTTAACCTACCTATTTATTGATTAAAAATTTCATTTATACCATAATTTAAATGAAACAAAGTGTTATAATTCTTGACAAAGGTTAGTGACCTTCCATTTGAGGCTAGGTTTACACCTTGCCTAGCTACCCTACCTACAGACCTTCTTTTCTAGACCAAAATTCTAGATTAAAACCTTAAATAAAGGTTTCATAGGTTGTAATAGTGGTATTCTAGCTTATTAAATCCTCTTAAAATGTTTGGTTCATCCTTTTAATCCATCTTCCATAACTGGTAGGGTTTGAGCATGGAAAAAGCACACTACCTCTGAGATAGAACATAGTCATATTTACATATTTATCTTAGAAAATTGACTATTGGAGGATATTATTTAACTTATAATGGTTATTTTTACAAAAATTCATCCTCTAAATCCAATATTTAGACCTCTAACTCTTCAAAATTCAAGACTAGACTTTTGAAGGCAGACTATGTAGGGGACTTCAACAACTTGATTGGGTTTTATTTATTTGGAGATATTTGTTTTGACATATACTCATACAAAAGGGATATTAACCTTATGTTATCATGGTTATAATTTATTAAACATAATTCTTTCCTCTTGGTCTCCAAAACACCTTCTATGCCTTTAGAAATTTAGGACTGCGCTTACCCTACCTAGCCATGTTTTATACAATAAGAGCACCTATAGGTTATTCTATGCCTGATTAGAGATTTTGTGTGATGTTTAATATACATTATAGTTATATTGGATTCATTTCACATATACACTATCCTTTAAATAATTTTTATTGGCTAAGACACCATCAAGAACCTTGATTGAGACAACTCCTATCTGCTTGTAAGTCTCATTGCATATGACTTAGATAGACTTTAGTTGTGATGCCTTAAGGATATTTAAGGTTTGTAAGACCTTTGGTTGAACATATAAATTCATTTATCCCATGATAATATCTTAATTTCATCTCCATTATCCTTACTGTCTGTTGATTGAGATAACACAATCAACTATGTTTTGCTTTGTATAGACCCTATTTTCTTCAATCCTTACAGGTGGTAAGACCCTATTTGGATTTGGTCATAGTTTGTAGAGGCATTCATTAAAAAATTTAAATCATAAATTATATTTTAATTTTATATCCATATTTAAAATACTATAAATAATACAAGGCCATCATGTTTAAGCACTGTCATCCTTGTCTCAGCTGTAGGTGTTGATCCTACCCTATGTACATATAGAGGGGTGAGTCTAGGAGATCATGGAGCTTCTTATCAATATCATGGGTAATTTTGTATGATATTAACATGTTATTAAAATCATTTATCCACATATTCAAGGGTGAATTCCTCATATGTTCTTCAATCAATAAATGACCATTATCTTCCTTGGACATGTAGATAACACTAAATAGCTTCAATGTGTTTGTAGGCAAATTTAAGCATCCAAATGATTACCTTTTCCTACCATTTTGACCCAAAAATTTTCATAAGTGCTATATATAAATAAGGATATAAGATCAAACTATCCCCATGTATCATTAACTCTTATACCTTCATCATAAAAACTCCAAAAAAGCTTGAGGAACACTATTTCACCATTTTAGGGAAAGAAGGTTTCAAAATCATAAATGCTTTTTGTGATGCTTCTCCAACCCCAAGTGAGCTGCCAAATGTGTTATTAATGATTTATAAGCCATAAAATTTCTTCATATATCTCATGAAGGTTCAACTATGTGAAAAACCTCTGTACAAGCCTTCAACTCTTGTTGATGTCACATGTAGATGTGCATTTGACTATGATATGCAAGTAAAAATATGAAAGAGCATTAATATGTAAGGGTAAGATTCTACAACCACTTCAAGTAGAATTTTAAATCCTTAAATTAGATAACTCCAATCAAGAACACCTAGAGATCATTTTGAAAACACATTTTTCAATGTGAGAATCCCCTGGCTGAAGGTGAAAAGGGAAAACAGAGAAGGGAAATGTGGACAATGTGTAAAATTAAGCCTCATGGCAGACCTATCTCTTTGATCCATATTTAAATATATTATTTCCACCAAGGTAATCTTGGACACACTCTTTGAAACTCTTCTTTCAATGTAAAAATCTCCATTCAAGGCACCTATAGATGCATAAATAGTGGGTAGTTTGTAAACCAACTAAGCTTAGAAGAGGCTTCTTTGACATTTGATGATCTTTATGATATAATAGTGATGAATAATCTATGGATATGTCATTATAAACATAATAAATCATCAAAACCATCAAACCAAAGTAATTTATTTGAAATAAGTGCAAACAATGACCCCCTCTTGGATTGAAATGAATAAAAATTTGCCTAAGGTCTTAGCAATGCTTCATAAAGGAGAAGTAACTAAAATTAAACATCTTGATATGAATTTTAAGTACACTCAGATCCATTTCATCCACAAATACCATTCCTTTGAAC